>JAJTUD010000012.1:1571828-1588901 GCA_036971385.1 Dactylellina parvicollis | reverse complement strand
TAAGTTTATTAATAAAAAACTCTTAGTAAATATAATATAAAAATAATATATTTTAAAAAAAAAAAAAATATTAGAGTAGATATTATTAATAAAAGACCTGACTTTATAAAAAAAATAGAATCTGATAAAGGAATTATCTTTTAAAAAAAAAAAGATAATTTTATAATTAATATAATACTAGCTATTATTATTTATATTTTTAAAAATAATTTTAATAAACAATTAAAATAAAGTTACTAAAATAATATTATAATAAAAAGAATATTAAAATAAATAGATAATTTATTGATTAATTTTATAGTTAAAAACAATATTATATTATTTAAAGATCTTTTTTATATCCTAGATAGGAAAATTTAATAAGAATTAATTAAGAAATACTATAATTAATCTATATATAGTTATTTAGGAGTGAAAAGAATTTAGAAACTCCTAATTAAATAATATTTTTAATTATAGATGTGATAATATATTAAACTATATATTAAAATTTGTGATATATATTATCAAAATAAGTTTAGTAAATATTAATCTTATAAAATTTTATAATCTTATAATGTATTAAATATATTATTTTAAGTTATTATTTATGATTTTATATAAGGATTATTAAAAGTATGAGATATTTTAATAAATCAGATTTATAATAAAATTTTTATAATTATAAATAAATTTAATAAAATTATTATATTAAAATTATAAAATTCTAATTAATTTATTAAAAAATTTAATTTAATTTATATTAAAAAAGTATTTAATTAATATAGAATATAATATAAATATATATATAATAGAAATCTATTAATAAATAATAAATTCTGAAATTTTTATATGAATTAAATTAGAATTAAAATAAATATTGTTATTAAATCTTATATATAGATTAATAGATAATTAGAATATATTATTTAGATTATTAAAATTTATTTATATTTTTTTATTAATTATATTTAGAATAATTAGGTAGAATTATTATTGATAATAAAATTTATTTATAATATATTAAAATATTTAGTAATTAAATATATATTATATAAAATTTTAAAAAAATAGAATCTTATTAATTCTTTTTTATTTTTTATTTTAAAAAAAGTTATTTTAGTAACTGATGAATATATTAAAAATATAAAAAATCTTTATAATAATTTTTAAAAAAATTTATTATTTATAAATAAATAAATGATTTATTATTATAATTAAAATTAAATAGAGGTATTTTTTTTAAAGGAGGGAGATAAAATATATTTATTTATTAGAAATCTTAAAATCTGACAACTTAATAAAAATTTGGATTATTAGAAATTTAGATTTTATAAAATTATTAAGAAATTTGAAAAATATATTTTTAAATTAAATATATTAGAATTTTTAAGAATATATTATATTTTTTATATTTCTTTTTTAAAATTTGTATTAGAAGGTTTATAAAAAAATAATAATAAAATTAAAATTAAATATAATAATTATACTAAATATAAAATTAAAAAAATTGTAAATAAATTTAATAAAAATAATAAATATTTTATTAGATAATTATCTTTATATAAATTAGAAAATGACTTATGATAATTTAAAATTAATATTTTTATTAATTTAATTAAGGAATATCTTGGGAAATTTAAAATGTTTATATAGTAAGGTATTAAATTATTTAAAAGGAAATAAAAATATTTTAGGAAAATCTAAAAAATTATATTATAAAGAATTAATGAATTTTAAAATAAGATATGGTTTAATATTTATTTTATTTTTATTTTTAATATTATTTATATATGTAATATTTATTTTTTGTTAGTTTTATATAAAATTGATTAAGATTCTATTTATTATTTTGATGATTTTGTGTTAATTAATGAATTTGATCACTTATATATTAATTTAAAGAAGTTAAAAATATTGATAAAAATATTTAAAAAATATAATAAAAAAAGATATTAGATATAATGAAAGATTTGAAGATTTAAGAAATATAATAGTTATTAAAATAATATATTTTTTTAAATTTTTTTTTAGAAAATAATAAAATAAAAAAATTAAATTTTTAAAAATTTTAAAAAATTTATAAATTTTTTAAAAATTTTACTGAGGAAATTGAAATTTTTATTATGAAAATAGTTTATTAATTTATAAATAAACCTTTTTATTTATATTTTTGGTTTTTTTTTATAAGGATTATTTTTTTTAATATTTATTAATAATTAGGTATTCTTATATTTAATATTTTTAATATATCTTTTTATAATTTAATCTAATTTTTTTTAATAATAAATAATTTTAATAATTAATTTTTATATTTATTTAAGAGTTTTTAAAACAATAACTTAAAAATTTACTAGTTTTTTTTAGTGATCGACATGGGGCAGTTTGGTTTGGTTTCTGGGATTAGAGATCGACATGGGGCGGTTTGGTTTGGTTTCTGGGATCAACAACCAAACCATAGCGGTTTTTAGTTTCTAAAAATCAAAAACCAAACCATAAAAGAAACCATAGACCCAGCAAAAACCCACCTACTAAGAAATTATTTGCTAAAGAATTATTATAATATTACTAAGAAACCATTCCACATTTATTATAAAATAGAAAATATATATTGATATAAGTAAAATAATATATTATTTATTTTATCAAAATATTATAATTCCAGATTAGAATATCAGAATTATATTATAATAACAATTTAATCAGGTAGCTATTTATATTTTAATGATTTTATATATAATTTAGTTATAATATTAAAATTCCGTTTTAATAAATATTAAATATTACAAAACCCCTAATATATAATATTATATAAACTATAATTTATATTAATTATAACCTTTTTTTTCTTATTTTTAATTTTTAGAATAAAAATTTCCAACTTTATAAAATAAAAACATTTTAATATTATTAATACTTAAAAAAAATTAGTTAATAGATAATTTTAAAAATAAATTAATTTTAATTTATTCTTAATTGTAAAATAATTTAGGTAGGATTTTTATTATATAATAATATCTTAAGCTTAATTAAATATTCTTTTTATATTAATAAATATTATTTAAATATCAAATATATCTTTTACTATTTTAGATAAAACTGGATAGTTGTAATTATATTTAATTTATTATTCCTAAAGTAATAACTTAGTTTTAATTTATTTAATTAATTTATATTTTATATATAAAATAATAATAACTGGAAATAATAAATTTCAACTTACTATTTTCTGATTAATATAGAATTCAGTTTTATTTTATAATTTATTTTAATTTAATATTTTAAATTAACTAGTTATCTAATAATTTGATTTTAATAATAAAATTGAATATATTTTATTATCTAGATTTTAATAAATTGTTTTATAAAAATTTTATAAAAATTAGAATTGTTTGAATATATTATTAAAGATTTCTTTAATAGTATAGTAATCTTTGTAATATTTTAGAAATTTGTTATAATATTTAATTTTATAATCTTTATTTTAATTATTTAAAGAATATAAGTTTAGTTTTATTTTAAAATTTAGAATAGTATTTAAATTATATAAAATATCTTTTTCTTTTTCTGTTTTATTATAATATATATTTAGTTTCTAAGTAGTGCTTTGAAAAACATTATTTAGATTTCTTTTTTATAATTTAGAGTTTTTAGATAGTCTTTTGATATATATTTTTATATAATTAAATAGTTTATTATAAATATTTTAAATTAAATAAATTAATAATTGCTTTAATC
The DNA here is from genome assembly GCA_036971385.1 of Dactylellina parvicollis. NCBI lineage: Eukaryota > Fungi > Ascomycota > Orbiliomycetes > Orbiliales > Orbiliaceae > Dactylellina > Dactylellina parvicollis. The sequence continues at coordinate 1,585,184 of JAJTUD010000012.1, read as the reverse complement.
TAAATAATTAAAGAATATATTTTTAAAATGGATGTAAGATTTTGATAATATATTTAATTTGTTTAAATTCAGATTTTAAGAGGTAATAAAATTATTAATTTTTATTTCTTAAAAATAGGATTTACTCCTTAATAACTGAACTTAAATAGATAAAACGGATAAGTATTATAATTGTTAAATTTTAATAGGTATGAATATTAAGATATAAACCTATTAATTAAACCAATTTATTTATTTTAATAATTTTTATTAATTTTTTTTATATTAATAAATCTCTCTATATTTTTTTAAATTATTTAAGATAGTTAAAAGAAATTATAATAACCTTATAAAGTATTTAAATTTATAAAAATTTAAATAAATATCAGGTTTATTAAAAATAATTGATTTATACCCTAATAAATATAATATTATTTTATAAATAGAATAAAATGGTTTCTTATTATAATTAAAATTCGATAAAATAATAAAAGGATATTCTTAATTTTTTTAAATTTTTTAATTTTTAAAGGCTGATATATATTATTTTTATTAAGTATTCCTTTTATCCCATTAATAAAAATATTAATAATCAGCTATATTATATATATAAAATATAGTAAATAGAACTGATTTTTATTCTAAATTAAAAAAATATAAATAATAATATTATAAAAATTTAAATATAATTCTTTATCAATTTTATAATTATATTTTAGATCATTAATATCAAATTTAATATTTTTAAAACATTGTATCAGAAAATCTATTATAATTTTATTATTACCAATATTATTAATTATAACAGCATAAAATTAATTTTTTAAATTAAATTGATTAATAATCTAAGAGATTATTTTTATAATATATAGCCTTATATATTTTTCTGATAGATATTCAAAGCTTATTAAATATTTTTTAAATAATTAGGAATTATTGATTTAATAAGTAATAATAGTAATAAAAGCTATATTATTAAAAAATATCTAGATATCTAATATAATAAAGATTTTGTAATTTTCTAGAATTTATTTCTAAATAAAATCTTTTATTTTATTAATTTAATAATTTAAATAGATTTTTAATTTTTTTAATAATAAAAACTTAATATTTAGTTATAATATTTATAATAAATTATAAAGATCTTTATTATTAAAAAATATAAATAATAAATTATTATTGATTATGATCTAAAATAATCTCTTTTATATATTTTCTTTTAAAAATATGGAAACTAGGTTTTAAATAGTAATTTTTTTTAAATTAAATTTATTTAATTTTTATATATAAAGTAATGCTTACCTTTTTAAATATAGAAGTAAATTTAATAATTAATGTAATATTTTTTAATTATATTATTTATATATAATATTTTAATTTGAGATAATTTATTATAATTAATATATTATTATTAAAAATATGAGAATATATTAGAAAAATATTATATATTTGATAGAGAATTTTAAATTCTTTTATTAATATATTAATTATTTGATTAAAATTCTTCTAGATTATTAATAGCTTGATAATTATAAATGATAATAGATTATTCTAATTATTGGATTTAATATTTTAATTTTATACCTATTTTATATTCTATTATTATTTTAAAATTTCATTTTTTTTATTAGCTTGATAAAGAAAAAAATTGTTATGAATTAATTTAGTAAAATTGTAAAATAAGGTGTTTAATATACTTGATACCATTTTAATTGATGAAAAGAATATTATAATATAAAATAATTTTATAAATATAAATATTTAGAAATCTGATAAGATTTTATAATTTTTTTTATTATAAAGTATAGGCGTTACTTTATATATAGAAAATAAAATTAAAATCCTTTTTATTTTATAAAATAAGATTTTAAAATTATAATATTTTATACTTTTTATTATAAGTTATAAAATATATATTTTTATATTAATATAATTAATTTATATAATGTTAGGGAATACTACTTTGGGATATAAAAAAATATTATTAAAAGAAAATTAAATAGTTTATTTATAGAAAATTAATTTTCTAGTTTTTTGTGATAAAATCAATTGAAAATCTGGAAAAAAAAATAAAAAGGTTATTTATTTAATAATAAAGAATTCAGATATTATTAATTATTGTAATATTTATAATTATAAAATTGTTAACTTTATAAAAAAAAAAGAAATACTAATTAATTATATTACTTGCTTAAACTAAGTCATCAATAACTTGTATAGAACTAATAAAAACAAACTACTTATTATTTTAATTAATAGTAATTTTTTTTTTTCCTTATTCTTTTTTTTTTTTTTTACTACTTATTTTTTAATAAAATCTATAAAATAAAAATTTAACAGAATCTGGGATTATGAAGGGGTTAGTTAAACACCATTACTACTATTATCTCAATTTTTAAAATATAAATGGTAAGATCTATGAATTAAATATATTAGATTATTATCTGATAATATTAAAGATGAGGATTAAGAGTTTTTATTATTATTAAAAAAATAAAATAATAAAAAAACCTGAGATTATTATCTTATATTTAGATTTATCATATTTTCCTTTTATTTTCTTTATCATAATTTTGAAATTAATTTTATATATAGTTTTTTTATATGTAGAGTAATATTTGTTTAATAGAGCAAATTTCAATTATTTAAACTGAAATAGGTAATAAATTAAAAAAAATTCTTAAACTATTACTCTATATATGATTTATATTTAATTAATATTAAAATACTAAACTCTAATTGATTTATGTAATTTCAGAATAGAATAAAAATCTAATAGATTAAAAAATCAATTTTCATCATCATCTTTATTCAGTTAATTTTTATCATTTTCTTTTTATTTTTTTTTATATCATTTTTTAAAATTATTAAATTAAGCCTGGTTTTTAGATTTTATTATTATTATTTTATTAACTAATTTAAAGCTTATTATTATTAATATTATATTAAATTTAATTTTATTAAAATTATTTAATTAAGTAAGATTAAATCTATAACTTTGAATCTTTTTAATTATTAATTAATCTTTTTAATTAATAGAAGGTTTTTTAGTAATAAATAAATTTTTACTATTATTATTTTTATCTTAAATTATTTTAATATTAATGATCTTATCTTTTAAAATTTTGGGAGAATATTTTTCTGATTAGGCCTTGAACTTTAGATGTTATTTAATATTATTTAATTTTTTAAATATAATATTTTTTTTTAGTTTGTTTTTTATAATTAATTTTTTTTTAGAAAATTTAGTTTTGATTTCTAGTTTGATTTTATCTTAGTTATTTTTTAATTTTTAAAACTTTTTTTATTTAATAATATTCTTAAATAAGAATAAGGTATTATTAAAAGTTTTTTTTAAAAATATAATTAATTTAATTTTTAGAAAAATATTAAAATCAGGAAATTTATATTAAAAGATATAAAGAAAATAAATCTATTAACTGAAATAAGAAATCTTTAATTTTATATTTTTTTATAATAATTATTTTTATAAAGGCCATTTATATTAAGATGGTAAACTTAAGTATTTTATATTATTTAAAAATATTTATTTTTATATATAAAATAATATATTATATTTTATAGTAATAAATATAGATTAGTGGTATGGCTAGTAATATTAGTAAATATAAAATAATTTATTAATTATAAGTATTAAAATTAATATTATTATCTATACTTAATATTAGAAATATTACTTAAAATTATTTTTTTAATATAGTTGTATTGTTAAATCTAATATTTATTTATTTATTTATTTATTTATTTATTTATTTTTTTTTATAATATTTAGTTATGTCTATAGATTCTATAAAAGCCTAGAAACATCTATTTTCTATAATATATATAGACCCACTTCTCTTTTTTTTATGAAATTAATTATTTACCTAATTTATTCCTACTGTAAAAAGAAGCTTTTTATTAGTAATTTTAATTTAATTTTCAAATATTATACTACTTAAAAAAAAAAGAGCTATAAAATGTAAAATAATTAAAGTATATAAACTAGTATAAGCTGGTAATAATAGTATAACTGTACTAAGAAAAAGGAGGTTAAAACTAGGTAATACATTTTTTATAATCTTCATTATAGTATTACTTTATATGTATTATACTAATAAAGCCTAACCTTAGTGTTATAAAAAATTAGAAAATATTAAAAGTTTATTAAGCTCCTATTCCCCAAATTTATATTTACTAGATTTATAAAAGAGATCAGTAAAAATCAATTTTATAATAATAATAATTTTTGTTAAAAAAGATTGGTTATCATTGCTTTATAAGAAGTTTCTAAATATTTTCTTATTAATTATTATAAGAATAAGTTGGTTTTTTTAATTAATTATTTAAATAAATATTAATTAATTGTTAAATTTAGTGTGTAATAGATTTGTTATTTATAGTAAAAAGATTATTGTTATATTTAAAGATAATGAATTGTATCAGTGGGTGATGTATTTTATTGATTTAAATAATGATATATATGGCAAAGGTTGTTGAGGTATGGGAGATTTTTTTTTTTTTTTTAATTATTTTATTAGTATTTTATTTATTTATTATTTTCTAGAATAAATGGTTAGCATTTTTGATAAAAGAAATTAATTATGTATAATTTATTATTTTAATAAGATTTTATAATTTCTACTACTGAATAATATAATTTTTAAAGTAATTTAGTAGTATTATTTTATAAGTAGAATTATAGTAAATTTTGTTAGTTATCTTATTTAATCTGATTTCTGATAACAGAAAAATTAAAATAAACTAAATTAAATTGTTATTAATATATAAATAAACTAAATTAAATCATACTTATCTTAACAGGTTAGTTTGGTTTGGTTTGTAGTAAAAACCAACCCATGTCAATCACTATCTGGGATCGACAACTAAACTATAATGGTTTTTGGTTTCTAAAAATTGAAAACCAAATTATAAGGGAAACCATGGGCCCAGTGAAAACCCATTTGCCAAGAAATTATTTATCAAAAAATTATCATCATATTACCAAGAAACCATTCTATGTTTATAAGAAAAAAGAAAATATATGTTGAAATATAAATAGAGTAATATTTTATTTATTTTATTAAAATATTATTATTTTAGGCCTGAATATTAGAATTATATTATAATAATAAATTATTTATATAGTTATCTATATCTAGATGATTTTGTATATAATTCAGTTATAATATTAAGATTTTGTTTTAATAGATATTAAATATTACAGAATCCCTGATATATAATATTATATAAATTATAATTTATATTAATTATAGTTTTTTCTTTCTTATCTTTATCTTTTAAAATAGAGATTTCCAGCTCTATAGAATAGAAATATTTTGATATTATTAATATTTGAAAATAATTAGTTAACAGATAATCCTAAAAATAAATTAATTTTAATTTATCTTTGATTATAAAATAATTTAGGCGAGATTTTTATTATATAATAATATCCTAAATTTAACTAAATATTTTTTTTATATTAATAAATATTATTTAAATATTAAATATATCTTTTATTATTTTGGAAAGAATTGGATAATTATAATTATATTTAATATATTATTTCTAAAATAATAATTCAGTTTTAATTTATTTAATTAATCTATATTTTATATATAGAATAATAATAATTAGAAATAGTGAATTTTGATTTACTATTTTTTAATTAATATAAAGTTTAATTTTATTTTACAATTTATTCTGATCTGATATTTTAAATTAACTAATTATCTGATAATCTGGTTCTAATAATAAAATTAAATATATTTTATTATTTAAATTTTGATAAATTGTTTTATAAAGATTTTATAAAAACTAAAATTATTTAAATATATTATTAAAAATTTTTTTAGAAGTATAATAATCTTTATAATATTTTAAAAATTTATTATAATATTTAATTTTATAATCTTTATTTTAATTATTTGAAATATATAAGTTCAATTTTATTTTGGGATTTAGGATAATACCCAAATTATATAAAATATCTGTTTTTTTTTCTATTTTATTATAATATTTATTTAATTTTTAAATAATATTTTGAAAAATATTATTTAAATTTCTTTTTTATAATTTAAAACTTTTAAACAGCCTTTTAATATATATTTTTATATAATTAAATAGTTTATTATAAATACTTTAAATTAAATGAATTAATAATTACTTTAATTTAAACAATTAAAGAGTATATTTTTAAAATAAATATAAAATCCTAATAATATATTTAATTTATTTAAATTCGGATTTTAAAAAATAGTAAAATTATTAATTCTTATTTCTTAAAAATAGGATCCACTCTTTGATAATTAAGTTTAGATAAATAAAATGGATAAGTATTATAATTATTAAATTCTAATAAATATGAATATTAAGATGTAAATTTATTAATTAAATTAATTTATTTATTTTAATAATTTTTATTAATTTTTTTTATATTAATAAATCTTTTTAGATTTTTTTAAATTATTTAAGGTGATTAGAGAAGTTATAATGACTTTATAAAATATTTAAATTTATAAAAATTAAAATAAATATCAGATTTGTTAAGAATTATTGATTTATATTTTAATAAATATAATATTACTTTATATATAAAATAGAATAATTTCTTATTATAATTAAAATTTAATAGAATAATAAAGGGATATTTTTAATTTTTTTAAATTTTTTAGCTTTTAGAAGTTGATATATATTATTTTTATTAAATATTTCTTTTATTTTATTAATAAAAATATTAATAATTAGTTATATTATATATATAAAATATAATAGATAAAACTGATTTTTATCCTAAATTAGAGAAATATAAATAATAATATTATAAAGATTTGAATATAATTTTTTATTAATCTTATAATTATATTTTAGATTATTAATGTTAAATTTGATATTTCTAAAATATTATATCAAAGAATTTATTATAATTTTATTATTATTAATATTATTAATTATGATAACATAAAGTTAATTTTTTAAATTAAATCAATTGATAATCTAAAAGATTATTTTTATAATATATAATCTTATATATTTTTCTAATAAATACTTAAAATTTATTAAATATTTTTTAAATAATTAGGAATTATTAATCTAATAGATAATAATAATAATAAAAGTTATATTATTAAGAGATATCTAGATATTTAGTATAATAAAGATTTTATAATTTTTTAAAATTTATTTCTAGATAGAGTCTTTTATCTTATTAATTTAATAATTTAAATAGATTTTTAGTTTTTTTAATAATAGGAGCTTAATATTTAATTGTAATATCTATAATAAATTATAAAGATTTTTATTATTAAAAAATATAAATAATAAGTTATTATTAATTATAATCTAAAATAATCTCTTTTATATATTTTTTTTTAAAAATATAGAAGCTAGATTCTAAATAGTAATTTTTTAAATTAAAATTTATTTAATTTCTATATATAGAGTAATATTTACCTTTTTAAGTATAGAAATAAATTTAGTAATTAATGTGATATTTTTTAATTATATTATCTATATATAATATTTTAACTTAAAGTAATTTATCATAGTTGATATATTATTTTTAAAGATGTAAGGATATATTAAAAGAATATTGTATATTTAATAAAGAATTTTAGATTCTTTTATTAATATATTAATTATTTAATTAAAATCTTTCCAGATTATTAATAGCTTAATGGTTTTAAATAATAATAGATTATACTAATTATTAGATTTAGCATTTTAATCTTATATTTATTTTATATTTTGTTATTATTTTAGAATTTCATCTTTTTTATCAATTTTATAAAGGAAAAAACTACTATAAGTTAATTTAGTAAAATTATAAAATAAGATATTTAATATACTTGATATTATCTTAATTTAATAAAAAGAATATTATAATATAAAATAATTTTATAAATATAAGTATTTAGAAATCTAAAAGGATTTTATAATTTTTTTTTAATATAAAATATAGATATTACTCTATATATAAAAAATAAAATTGAAATCTTTTTTATTTTATAAAATAAGATTTTAAAATTATAATATTTTATATTTTTTACTATAAATTATAAAATATATATTTTTATATTAATATAATTAATTTATATAATATCAGGGAATACTACCTTAGAATATAAAAAAATAGTATTAAAAAAAAATTAAATTATTTATTTATAAAAAATCAGTCTTCCAGTTTTTTATAATAAAATTAACTAGAAATCTGGAAAAAAAAATAGAAAAGTGATTTATTTAATAATAAAAAATTCAGATATTATTAGTTATTATAATATTTATGATTATAAAATTATTAATCTTATTAAGGAAAAGGAAATACTAGTTAATTATATCACTTATTTAAACTAAATAATTAATAATTTGTATAAAATTGGTAAGGATAAGCTGTTTATTATTTTAATTAATAATAATTTTTTTTTTTCTTTATTCTTTTTTTTTTTTTTTTTGCTATTTAATTTTTAATAAAATCTATAAAATAAAAATTTAATAGAATCCGGGATTATAAAAAGGTTAGTTAAATATCATCATTATTACCACCTTAATCTCCAAAATATAAACAGCAAGATCTATGAATTAAATATATTAGATCATTATCTGATAATATTGAAGATGAGGATTAGGAACCTCTACTATTTTTAAAAAAATAAAAAAACTAAAATTATTGTTTTATATTTAAATTCATCACATTTTTTATTATTATTTTCTTTATTACAATTTTGAAATTAATCTTATATATAGCTTTTCTATATATAAAGTAAAGTAATATTTGTTTAATAAAATAAATTTCAACCGTTTAAACTAAAATAGGTAATAAATTAAATAATTCATCAAGCTATTATTCCATATATAATTTTATACTTAATCAATATTAAAACACCAAACTCCAATCGATCCATATAATTTCAGAATAGAATAAAAATCTAAATAGGTTAGAAAATCAATCTTCATCCTTATTTTTATTTAATTAATCTTTATTATTTTTTTTTTATTTTTTTTTATATCTTTTTTTGAAATTATTAAACCAAGTCTTATTTTTAAATTTTATTACCACTATTTTATTAATTGATTTAAAGCTTATTATTATCAATATTATATCAAATTTAGTTTTGTTAAAATTGCTTTACTAGATAAGATTAAATCTATAATCTTGGGTTATTTTAATTATCAATTAACCCTTTTAATTAATAGGAGGCTTTTTAGTAATAGGTGAATTTTTATTATTATTATTTTTATTTCAAATTACTTTAATATTAGTGATCTTATTTTTTAGAATTTTAAGAAAATATTTCTTTAATTAGATTTTAAATTTTAGATATTATTTAATATTGTTTAATTTTTTGAATATAGTGTTTTTTTCTAGCCTATTTTTTATAACTAATTTTTTTTTTGGAAAATTTAATTTTAATTTCCAATTTGATTTTATCCTAGTTATTTTTTAATTCCTAAAATTTTTTTTATTTAATAGTATTCTTGGATAAGGATGGGATATTAATAAAAGATTTTTTTAAAGATATAATTAATTTAATTTCTAAAAAAATATTGAAATTAAAAAGTCTATATTAAAAAATATAAAGAAAGTGGGTTTATTAATTAAAATAAGAAATCTTTAATTTCCCACTTTTTTATAATAATTATTTTTATAGGGGCCATTTATATTAAATTAGTAAATTCATATACTTCATATTATTTAGGAATATTTACTTTTATATATAAAATAACATATTATGTTTTATAACAATAAATATAAATTAATAGTATAATTAATAATATTTATAAACACAAAATGATTTATTAATTATAAGTATTAAAACTAATACTATTACTTATATTTGATATTAGAAATATTATCTGGAATCATTTTTTTAATGCAGTTGTACTGTTAAATCCAATATTTATTTATTTATTTATTTATTCATTCATTCTTTTTTTTTATAATATTTAGTTATGTCTATAGATTTTATAAAGGCCTAGAAGTATCTATTTTTTATAATATATACAGGCCTATTTTTCTTTTTTTTATAAAATTAATTATTCTTTTAATTTATTTTTATTATTAAAAAAAACTTCTTTACCAGTAATCTTAATTAAATTTTTAAATATTATGTTACCTAAAGGAAGAGTTATAAAATATAAAATAATTAAAATATATAAATTAGTATAAATTAATAGTGGTAATAGTGTAGTTATATTAAGAAAAAGGAGGTTGAAACTAGGTAATATATTTTTTTTTTATAATTTTTATTATAATATTACTTTATATATATTATGCTAATAAAACCTAGCCTTAGTATTACAGGAAATCAAAAAATATCAAAAGTCTATTAAATTCTTGTTCCCTAAATCTATATTTGTTAGACTTATAAGGGAGATTAGTGAAGATTAGTTTTATAATGGTGGTAATTTTTACTGGAAAAGATTGGCTATCATTGTTTTATAGGAAGCCTTTGAGTATTTTCTCATCAACTATTATGAGAGTAAGTTAACTGTTTTAATTAATTATTTAAATAAATATTAATTAATTAATTTTTAAATATAGTGTGTAATAGATTTGTTATTTATGGTAAAAGGGTTATAGTTATGTTTAAAAATAACAAATTATATTAATAAATAATGTAATATATCAATCCGAATAGCGATATATATAATAGAAGTTATTGAGGTATGGGGGGTTTTTTTTTTTTTTTTTCTTTGTTATTTTGTTGGTGTTTTGTTTATTTATTATTTTCTAGAATAAATTGTTGGTATTTTTAATGGGGGAAATTGGTTACGTGTAATTTATTATTTTAATAGGATTTCACAATTTCTGCTATTGAATGATGTAATTTTTGAAGTAATTTGGTGATATTACTTTATAAGTAGAATTATGATAAACTTTGTTGGTTATCTTATTTAATCTGATCTCTGATAATAGAAAAATTAAAATAAATCAAATTAAATTGTTATTAGTGTATAAATAAACCAAACCAAACCATACTTATCTTGGCGGGTTGGTTTGGTTTGGTTTGTAGTAAAAACCAACCCATGTCAATCACTAGTTTTTTTTTTATTTTTTAAAACTCTTATTCTTATTATTTTTAAATTTTCAAAATTTAAGTTATTATTAGATTATTAGTAAATAGATTAGTAATAGAAAGAAAGAAATCTTATATATATAAAATAATATTATAATTTTTTTTTTTTTATTTAGAGTATATTAAATAATAATTAAAATTTATAATTATATAAATATATGAATTCTTTATATAATAATTATAAAGAATTATTATAAGAATATTATTTATTTTAATAATCTTAAGTTTATTATAAATATAATTAATAAAAAATTATTTCTTTATAAAATAAAATTTATAATATTTAAATTTACTGATATTATTTAAATTTATTTATAAAAAAAAAAAATATATTAATTTCTTATAAAAATATTTTTAAAAATAAGTTTTATTTTTATTATTTTAAATTAAAATCTAATTTTTTATATATTTTAATTATATTATTATATAATTATTTATAAAAGATTTTATATTAAAAATAGATCTTATTTTTATATAAAAATATTTCTTATATTATTTAATATATAGTGTAAAATCTTGATTTATAAAAATTATATATTTATATATTTATTTTAGAATGTATAGGTATATAAATTATTTAAAATTAAAATTTATATAAACTTTAAATCTTTAAGAAAAAAGATAATATTATAGATTTAGGATTTAAATAATATTAAAATATTATATCCTTATTTATCTAATATTAATTTCTAATTTGTATAGGAATTAATTCTTTATTTTATTTTTTATTATTTAATATTTATTTATATATATTACTTATATATATATATAATTTTAATTATATATATATATGAATTAAATTTATTTATTTAAATATTTATTTTATTCAAGTTTATAATATAGAAAAGTATTAAACTATTAAACAATTTAATAATTTATTAATTTATTAGAAAATATTAAGCTGTTAAATAGCTTAATAATTTATTAACTTTATTTTTATATACATTTATTATGTATATAAGATTATAATTAAGATTAATGAAAAGTTTTGTTTTTTATTGATTAATACTAATTATAATATAATAATCTAGTTTTATTACTTATTTTATTATTATTATATATTTTATTTATAGTTTTTAGCTTTTATTCTTAGTTTTATTTATATTTTTTTAAATTAAGATTTAATAATTAGAGATTAAGAGTTAGGAATTTAAAGCAGAATTTGCTACCTCTAATATTTTGGTAATAAGGGTAGATGTAATAATTATAATATATAATAAAACCTATTTAATTAGATATTAAATAAATTAAATTTAGGATAATAATTAATTATATAATTAATTATTATTAATAAAGAATTATTAATAAAAATATACTTTAATTAATTAATAAAAAATCAAGATATTATTTTAATAAAAATATTATAAAATAATAATATCTTATATTATAAATACCTATAAAAATGATATAATATATTAATAATAATAAATAATTTAATATTATTAAAAAATAATAATAAATATATTTTAAAATTTAGATCTAAAATAATTAATAGAATTTTTCAAATTATAAAAATAATTAAAAAAAGGTATTTTATTTAAATTATTAATAAAATAATAAAGATATAATAAGAATAATATAATTTAAATTATATAAAAAAGTATTTATAATAATAATTATAATAAGTAAATATTAATATAAATTAATTTTTTTTATATTATTTTATTTATTTATTTTTTTAGAATTTTAATATTATTAAATATATATTATAAAGTAAATTTTAATTATAATTTCAACTTTAATATTATTAATTATATTAATATTATTATAAACTATAATAGATAGTTAAATATAATTCTTTACAAAATTTCAAAATAATTATCTAAAAATCTTATAAATAAATAATATAATATATATAATATATTACTTAAATAAATATTTTTTATTTATTTTTTTATATTCTTTTTTATTACTTTTTTTTAAAATTAGATTTTATATCCTCTATATACTTTTGTAATTATATTATCTTATATTATTACTCTATATCCCATTATTATTATTATTATCTTATCAAGTGTCTTGATTAGATATTAATATTTAATTAACCTTTGTTTATAATTAAATAATTGTTTAATAATTTTTAAAGAATTAATTTTTAATTCTAAAGAATTTTAATATATTAATTATTTTTTTAATCTATAAAATCTAAATTTATTTTTTTTTATTATTATTATTATTATTTGATATATTAAAATTAAATAAATTTAATAAATTTAACTTTAAATTTAATAATAAATTATAATAATATTAGTGTTTAATATGTTTATTATTATTTAATATCTTCTTTTTTTTATCCTTA